>JAPFQT010000082.1:0-12500 GCA_027627225.1 Congeria kusceri
ACTATAAATATATATATGTTATGTATATGATTAAAGTAGCTGTTAAAAAGGACTGAAATAGAAACTCGATTGATAAACGGACTTGTTCACAGTTTCGTATTTTTGAAAAATGCCTTAACTGTCTAAAATGCAAAGCTTAAAGCAGTTGGACTAACAAAAAACATACATACAAAACTTAATTTAATGGTTTGCCTTCTCCAGAACTCAAACCCCGGGATCAAAAATATGTTGCCTTCATCACTCGGCCATTCTGACTGTTGATCATAACGGTGAATTGTGAACGTCGTATATGTGATACACGTGGTACCGATGAAAAGCGGTACAAAC
This sequence comes from Congeria kusceri, assembly GCA_027627225.1. NCBI lineage: Eukaryota > Metazoa > Mollusca > Bivalvia > Myida > Dreissenidae > Congeria > Congeria kusceri. The sequence continues at coordinate 328 of JAPFQT010000082.1, forward strand.
GCTTCATAATTATATCCTTTTACATTGATGATTTGTTTTTCATAAACAATATAGCTTTAATGTGTTACTTTGCCTGTAGTGTTATTTCGTTTGTTTGTATAAATATAGCTTTAATGTGTTACTTTGCCTGTAGTGTTGTTTCTTTTGTTTATATAAATATAGCTTTAATGTGTTACTTTGCCTGTAGTGTTGTTTCTTTTGTTTATATAAATATAGCTTTAATGTGTTACTTTGCCTGTAGTGTTTTTTCTTTTGTTTATATATAATGTATTTTTTCTTTTTTTGGATCTCTAACAAAAAGTTTGAACATTCTCAGTTCGCCAATCAGTGAACATGTCCCTTTAAGATGCGTTTTCATAACTCGGTTAATCGAATGTCAGTCAGTGTTGTTTTCCATATAAAAGTTATTGCAAGAAAAATAACAACATATAAACCTATTCAGCTATAGACACACCATTAGACCATAGCCAATTAATAGTTTAGTCTGAATTTACTTTCATATTCAGAATATCGTCCGCGTTATATGCGCTTCTATTGTCCTTGTCGTTACGATTTCTGATATTTAAATGCATACCGCTAATATGGAATAATTTATTGTAATATTTATAAATTTTATTTTTTGCATTGAGCACAACAGACGGCGATTACACATAATATCATTTAAATGCAGTTTTGATCAGTATATTATGATTTAAAACATTACAATGTGGCTTTTCTCTATAGTTTTGATTATTTTGCAATCAGTTCACACGCTCGGTACATGTAAGTACACACACCTTTATTTTGTTATGCTTGTATCTATTAACTATTACACTTCAGAAAACAGACCTAATTTTAGCATGCATCAAACAGATGTTGTTGACACCTTAAAAGTTCATACCATCTTGAAAAAATACTCTTAAAATGCGATCGAAATATTATTTAAGAGGGGTCGCAATAGGCGTGTTGTTATGTTATAAAGTTATTCACTCTATCTTAATATTTGAAGTTTCCATCGTTTTTGTTGTTTCTGCTGCTGCTGTTGTGGTTTGTTTTCCTAAAATCTTTGCTTTTCAGGACGGTACTAGGCCGTTATGATAGTTTGGATCGTTCGCGACACGGAGACGAGTCTCAGTACATTCGAGCAGTCGCCGATTGATAATACAGTGCCGGATGTATTTCAACGTGTTACATGATATACGTATAATGTATAGTCAAAATACATGAACAGTAGATATTCGCATCATGAAATGTTGATTTTAGAAACAATGTGGCTGATGTGATATGGACACATGCAGGCACTTTTGCTCTAAACTGTTTCAACATCACAACATACACAATTTAGTAATAATTATGAAAAGCAACCATCAGGTCACTTTAAAATTAGCAGAACGTTCAACTGTGTTGACATTATCATACAATTTAATAATAAAATGTTTAGGGTGCTTCTGAAAATAATTATGTTAATACAAAACTCATTTATTTTACGCAAATTAAGTAAAAGTAAAACGTAAACAATTTAGGGATGGCAACGAATATTCGAATAATGAATAATATTTGAATGTGTTTTAGGTATTCGAATACTTACCTGTCCGGTTAATTAAATGTAATTAGCATACAAAACACAGTATTTGTCAATGTTAGCCTCTAAATATCAAGCATTCATGTTTCTTTAGCTTCTCTAGTATGCAGGTGTTAAAGTCGGCCTTGCACCCTATTGTTAAGTAAATGACAGTCTGTTCTTACTGCATGTTAATTGTACTCTGAACTAATGCTTGGAAGTCGTGGGAACAGGCAAAGTTGTCATCAAAGCATGAGATTAATCGATTGGCTAAGTATTTCTCAAATGTAATACAAAACATAGTTCTAATCTGTAGCGCTTTGTCCGTGTATTGGCCGCGGTTTTCGAGCCGTACGCTTGTAGTAACAACATATCGCATAATTTAGTCTTTTCAACATTACCATAAAACTAGTTACTACATCTGACGATCGAATATTCGAATACTTTATCAATCGAACATTCAAATATCAATTTTGGTATTCGTTGCCATTCCTAATAAAAATGCAACGCATACGTCGATCTTCATAGCCTATTTACAGAAAGATGATGCGTCTACTAGTAGATTGAACCTCTACATGAATATTTATTAGAAAGGCGTCCTTTCTTATAATTGTATTATTTCAGAACAGAACAGAACAGAACAGAATTTTATTTCACATTAACTTTACAGTTTCTAGTGTTTAACAATAGTACATTATACATTATACATTCTAGTAAGTGATCATAAATTTTAATATTTCTAGAACAGGATGAACTTGACAAGATAAAAATGAAACTTGCTTTTTAAAACATAAAAATGGTACATCTAGTTAAAATGGAACTGTTTTCATATGTCCATTGAAGTAAACAACAATTATATAACAATAACAACATGAATATCATAATAATTAAACAGAAGTGGTATATAATATGTTTAAAGATATACATCAATATGCACATATATACAAACATCTTTTATTAATTGTTCATCCTAATATATTGGCCAATACTTAATGCCTCTGATATGTACCTGCTTAACCTAAACATTTCACTTTTATTCTGTGTATTTAGCAATTGCGTGAGTTTAAACATGCTAGGCCTGATTCTGTAATTATTTTTAATATATTTTTCTCTTATTTGAACGAATGTAGTACATTTCAACAAGAAGTGGAATTCATCTTCCACTTCATTATTTTGACATAATTGACGAAGCCGCATAGTTCTATCTACCTGATCGTATCTACCAGTTTGTATTCTTAGATTATATACACAAAGACGTAATTTTGTAATCGCTAATATCAAATTTTTTTACACGATTGTTTCTAAATATGTTTCAAAAGAAAATGTAGTTTTTTTATCGCTTTATACACAATCAAAACTCTATTATCAGTTACGTCACGTTGCCACTCTTGTAAGTATTCATCACTAACTCGTTGCCTAAACAAAGACAAAACATTACTTTCATTAATTTTTGAGTCATTAACCCAAACATAATTAAATCCATATCTAGAAAGTAGGTCCTTAACCTTTCCAAACCAATGTATCTTGTTTTCATGTAAATCAGTCAGACTATCTTCCATGATTGATCGCAGTATTATAGTAACACTTTAAATGAGTTTAAACCAATATTTGATAATGCGTACATATCTGCTAACATATAGCGTGTTTTTACCAAGTTCGCCGTAAACGACAACATTTGAAGTTGATTTTCTGACACCAAAAATAGCCTTGCAGAATTTTAGGTTTAATTTTTCTAACTCGCTAGACTTAGAAAACCCACATATTTCGCATGAGAATGTAATAATTGGCGAAACAAAAGCATCGAATAGCTGCAAAGCTAACTTAGGTTTACAATCATATGTTTTCAAATTTGATAACAATGTGTTTAGTGCCTTTAAACCTTTACCACGTAAAGTATTAGTATTAAGAATAAAATTTCCTGTATAATTCAGTGTTACGCCTAGGTAGATAAAATCGTTAACCGTGTCTAGGCATTCATTTCCATACATCCACTTCTCATTACGTTGTGTGCCTACTTGTTTACGGAAAACAACAATTTTGGTTTTTGCTACATTGACTTGTAAGCCCATGTACTACAATAGTCATATAGACAATTTAGAGACATTTGTACATCTTCAGGCGTTTCATCAATTACAACCATGTCATCTGCAAAAAGCAATAAAATCAAGCATATATCTTGTTGATTAATTCCAGCACTATGTCTATTTTGTAGAAACATTTCTAAATCATCTACGAAAAGTCAAAATAGTATCGGTGACATTACCTCCCCCTGTCTTAAACCTATTGTTATATTAAAGTAATCTGGATAGGTATTACAATGCTTTACACATGATTTGACAGATGTATGCATGCTGCGTATAATACGTAACATTTTACCATCCAAATTGGACTTGTATAACTTCAACCATAGTGCGTTTAAATATATAGAATCGATGCAACGTTTCATATCAATAAAACGCCAATACACACGTTTATTCATATTAACATATTTTTGAATAACTGAATGAAGGATAAAAACTGCATCTATAGTTGATCTGCCTTATCTAAAACCAAACTGAGCGTCAGAAATGACACAATTACTTTCGCACCATATTTTTATTCTTTGGTTTTGTACCCATGTAAATAACTTTGCACAATTGCTCAACAATTTGAGTTCTCTATAATTACTAACGTCTGATTTGTCACCCTTCTTATGCAGGGGGATTATAATTCCTTTGGTACAACATACAGGGAAATTCCCCTTGTTAAAGATTATATTGAAAATCGTTGTGATATACCCAGCCAAAATATCACACGCTTCTATACAGTATTCATTTAACAATTTATCTTCTCCTGGCGATTTACATTTCTTTAGAAGAGCAATAGCTTTAATAACTTCATTACATGTTATTTGGTTATCTAGATGCCCTAATACATTGGTGAAATTATCAAATTCGTGATTCAACTTAAAATCTTCTGCATCAGCATTTGTTGTATAATAAGTATAAGAAAACATTTGCTCAAAATGATTCTTAAAATCATCAAGTGGCACATGGCTATTATTACAAGTTGTATTTTGGGATCTAAAGTACCTCCAAAAGTATTTTGGTTGATTTCATTTAAGAACTTCAAACTGTTTACAGCGTTTAAAATTGAATGCCTTACGCTTCTTTTTTGAAATTAATTTATAATTTCGTTTCAATCGACACATTTTTTCTATTCTATCAGTATCACGATGTGAATTATTATAGATATACAAGGCATCTTTATACAATCTTTCCGCTTCCCTACATTCTTGGTCAAACCATTTATCGCTCTCTGAAATAATATGTTTTTCGAATTGTGGATATTTTTCAACACGTTTGATAAATAAGGGATCAGCAACATCTCTTACAATATTTGTGAAATCATTTACTATTTTATTAACATTTGTTTCCTTTTGCTCATTCTAATTTAGAAATAAATTGTAAAAATCAGAGGCCCTATTAACTAATCCATCACGAAAATGTTGCTTTCATCATCACTCCATTTTACGTACTCACTTATATATGACTCTTCTATAATAACCCACCTGTTACATATCATATTGAAAGACAGCGGGGCATGATCACTAAAATTATTAAAATCTTTTACAGTAAAATTGTCTACGGCATTAAAAGAATGTTCGCTGAGTACCGAGTAATCAATAACGCTTGCGTCTTTTGAATTACAGCATGTATATTTAACAATACTGAAGTGTGAACCCAATCTCCCGTTTGCGATTCTGGTTACGCATGCGCAAATAAATTCCTTCATTGCTACATATAAAATATTCAATGTTTGATCTCAATTTTCACCATGACCAAGCGACTTCCCAATACATAACCATACATTGTTGGAAAGATAAGGCCATAACCTTTTGAAAAAACAGCATGTCAAATATTTCTATACGTTTTAACTCAAAATATTTACCTTAGAATCAACACACCGGTTTTGACAGGCATGGGGGCTGCCATTTTGTGCATGAATACATGGGCCAAAAGTTATGAAGCTGGGAACCATTTAAGATAAGGTAGTGCCTAAAACTGTATTTTGTTCTTATTTCTTACATATATACCTTTAAATTGATACTAAATCATATCATTTAAACTGTATTTTAAAAATCATATGCATTATACGCCGAACCCTATGTGTTTATTATCTAATTTACAGAATGTAACCATGATGATGAGACTTCCGTTTTGGTGTAATTTGACCTTTAAGAAAACCCAACCCTTTCACATTTGAATAAAAACCACACTTTTTCATAAGTCTGATCTATTTCGAGAAAGAACTTGAAGTCCTATCACACTGGTATAAGGATTTATTGGAAAAAAGTAAAGTTGAAAATACCACATATAAAGGCGTTGCGAGACCAGAATTTCGACAGAAAACATATACTTAGGTACATCTTGGAAAACATTATTTCAACTCAGAATAAAGCACAACTTTGAGTTTTAATAGGCATGGAAGACATAATATATAATATCAGAAGTGAAAACAATCTCCATTGGCATTCTAAATTTTATAGAATAGGGTTTTCATCCATTTTGAACAAATTGTTTTTAAGTTTCTGCATTTTGGGGGGAAAAATCTATATAAATGTAGCATTTCAGATGCCATTTAACCCAGAAAAGGTTTTGTTTACATCACAATCAACATATTTGACCTCCTGTCACACAAAAAAAAGAAAAGAAATTGACCCCAAAATGTAAATGCCAGATATTAATTAACAGTTTTCTGTCACACCTGAGCCTGTGGATGAGGTCAGCCGCTTGCAATCTTCAATTTGTTTCAGGTACTCTCTGCTGTGTAATCTGTGAAAATAACGAGGTTTTCTGTGCATGTTTACTCAATATTGTGATTACTAGTGTAACTTAGATACAATAAGTGTACATATACAACATTTTACACAGTTTTTTTGTATTGCGATAAGGCTTGGCGCTATGCCGGCTTCACATTGTCGAGCTCACGTGCGAACAGTCCATTTCAAAACGGGTTTTAGAGTCCCAACAAGGGTTAAACTCGTGCTTTTCCTACTGGCGTTGATGAGAAGCATGCCAGGCTGGAAAAGAAGTCATTAGATAGTAGAATACATGACAATAATCATGTACTAACCTTCAAAGATACTGATAATACGGACACGACTGTGTCAGCTTTGCGGCCCCGCCCCAACGCTCCAGTGTAGTTGCAAAGTTCAGTAGTTTTGATGACTCGTCACTTCCCCCAGACTTGTATATCAATGAGATGATGGTTCCGGCTGAGGTCCTGGTTCTTTTCATCACTGCATTAAACAAAACATACTAACATTAAACCAAACTGTGTTTGTGATTGAAATTTTGATGCCGCTAACTGCATTAGGTGGGGTCTGGGTTTGCGTGGGCCCCTAAAGTGTTTTTTGCATGTATTTCATGTATTGTTCAGATGAAAGCCTGACCTACGTACGATTATCAAATAAAATATGAACCAAATAGGATCTGTAAACTTAGCAAATTAGGAAAACTGGTATTATTCAAAGTAGGCAGGTAGGACGATCATCATGGCCAATGCATCGGCCAGTGCGGACACGAATTTTGCGGTCATTATTAACAGTTACAGATTCTAAAACTAAATTATATGGATTGCAACACAAAGTATTATGACATAAATGAGATAATTGTTGAGACTCGTGCAAATAATTGTCAAAATGAAACTGAAAAACAAGACGGTGAACACAATGGGTCTTGGGTGGTGACTCTGGTGGACATTTTGCTTTAACTTTCCCATATCTACTCCCTTCATGTCCACTAGAACAATCAGCCCATACAATACAGCCTTTAATGGGGTCAAATTGGCATCTGGCATTGATTCTCTTCATTACAGTGCGTTTGTAGACTTCCATTTTCAAAATTTTTGCAGACGACAAATCTTACCGGAAGTTCTTAAAAGTTCCGCATGCGCAAACAAATTCCTTCATTGCTACATATAAAATATTAAATGTCAAATATTTATATACGTTTTAACTCAAAATATTTACCTTAGAATCAACACACTGGTTTTGACAGGCATGGGGGCTGCCATTTTGTGCATGAATACATGGGCCAAAAGTTATGAAGCTGGGAACCATTTAAGATAAGGTAGTGCCTAAAACTGTATTTTTTTCTTATTTGTTACATATATACCTTTAAATTGATACCAAAACATATCATTTAAACTGTATTTTAAAAATCCTATGCATTATACACTGAATCTTATGTGTTTATTATCTAACTGACAGAATGTAACAATGAGGATGTGAATTCCGTTTTGGTGTAATTTGACCTTCTCAATGTCGTTGCCTTACATAAATCTAGTAAATTATTTCCTTGAGAGTTACTTCCCTTGTCAAATAATAGTATCACTTTTACAAGCTGTTCTAGCGTTAAAATCACCGGCTAACAGAACAGTGCCCACAGACTGGTGATGATTTATATCGTTACCAAGTGATTCAAACAGGTCCGTATCTATCAAATTAGTAATCGGCGAAGAACTACCCCACATATGCAAGGTATATGTCTTCATTATTGCTCAAGTAATGTTAATATATTTTAAGCCATATGATGGTATCATGTGTATTTTTAACAATAGATCTTCCACTGCTAATGCTTTTGCGCTTGTATATTACTATTCCTCCACTATTGCTCTTTGCTTGCCTGTGTCTGTATTTCCTATAAACGTCATGGCAATCATAGCCAGAAAGTTCAATTTTGCTTGATTACATTGTGTGCGACAGTTATCTAGGGAATATTTTATTGAGTATTATTGGGCGATTTCACCAAGGGCATAATCAGACGCAACAGGCTTTGAATGGACTTCAAAAGCGGTTTAAATTTCTGCTATTTTGTTTGTTTAACGCTATACTACTCAAAATAGATTGTGTTGCTTTTGACATCAGTACTGGTATTCAGAATTTGATACGAATACATATATAGTTTTGAAATGTTGCGGCATTCTTATTTTGACCGGTGTAGTGCGAATATTTTCAAATAGCCGATGCAATATTTGGATCTATTCATTCGGGACTACTCGCGGGAAATGTTCAATACATTTTGATTGGATATTGAGAAAGTAAAAAAGCTGGGTTAGACAACAAATCCGAAAAATACTAACAAAAACTGTAAAATATATAATCTTTACAGGCAATGACAAGTTATGAGGCAGAAACGAAACATGGACTGATATGTTAATATTTTACCTTTGACCTCTAAATGTGAACTTTACCTTTCAGCCTCAGGTCTGGTTCTTGTGCATGTACACAGCAGTCCATTTCAACAAATCATTTTTAATTTTCCACATGTCTGAAATATTTTGCTGTAGACAAATATCTGAGCTTGCTATATACACCTTAGACAGACAAGGATGCGTCATGTATGCGACACATCACCTCGGTGGTTTTCGAGATTACTAATGTAATGTTATATAAAAACTTTAAGACAATCTTAACATCTCTCCATTTCAGAAAAATATTGACATTGCATTGCGACCTTGACTTTTGACGGACAAGCATATACGTGACACATTGTCAGGTTATTGAAAATAATAATCCGAAGTAATATTTTTTTCCTTCTCGGGGTTTAGAAGTTACAGAGCGGAAACCAAATACAAATATTTTACTGTTCACCATGATTTGTGACCTAGACCGTTGGCAAGCAAGCTCGAGTCATGTACGCGACACATCGTCACATTGTCTTATCAATGGGAATAATAAGAAGTTAAAGTAAAATCCATCCAGGCATCAGAAGGTAATGGTACAGAAACAGAATGTTGACGGACGTACATGTACGAACGGACGTCCGGACGCACATTTGGACGGACGTACGGACATACAGACCAACAAGCGGGATTTCTATATATCCCAATCCTTTTTTCAAAAAGTGGAGGTATGAACACGTATTAAACCCGTTTGCCACTAAATATTACACCTCATATGGCCTCCCGTTAAGTGCTATCCGTCAGTACATGCATATTATTTGGGCTAACAATAAATCACCCTCAAAATAAACAATACAGCACAGTAATGCATCACGAAATAAGGCTTGATCAAACAAGACACAATCATCACACCCTTTTTATATTTCTTATGAGTGTGTATCCTTATAACAGCGTATATAATAGTAACATTGCTACATACATGCAACATTTTGATGCTTTTCTTTGACGGAAGGAAATTACTTTGAAGTATAGGGCAGTAGAAAGATTTCTCATTTATAGAAACTTGTGTCAACATGACTTAATTTTCAGACAATTAAAATATGTAATGGCGCAATTTGTTGTACATCGCATCAGTATAATGGTTGTAAATATAAATCATGCATGTGACAGACATTTTGAAATAAATAATACGTACAAAAACAGAAACTTACACAGTTAGAAAAGTTAATCATTCTTGTATATAATTGTGTGTGCCACACGTTCACTAGGTTTTGGTAACTCGTCAGTTGTTTACGATATCATATGCAACAATGTTAATGTCTACGAAACTTTAACCTTACCGCTCCAGAACGTCACGTTTATGGTTTAATAGACTTTATGTAAGTGACAAAACAACGTTTGAAGAGAATTTCTTTTTGTTTAACTGACTTACGTTATTTCTCTAATAACCGTCTTATTTGCACAGTGGTTATATATAAATATCGATTAACTGTGTGACTTAACTTGCAAGGAATTCGGACAATATCCTCATATACAGTCACACACCTACATTGACATTATAGTTTATTCACAGACACATTAACACATTCAAATGGCCAAAATTTCGAGTGTAGAAAACCAAAATGTACTAACTGCCATTGAAATCAACAGTTGTTAGTATCTTCTGGTTTTTAACCCTCGATTTTACAGCCAATTATACAATTAATTTCAACATCAGTGTTTGTCTCACTGCATTTGTGAACACGCAAGTTGTGTGACTGAAATGGCGCAAACAAGAACATGTACCGGTATACATATACTACGAGGAATAAAAACATGTTTAAAGTTTTTTTTATCACATGTTGCACTACAGAACATTTTTTATGAAGTTTGTTAACATTGAACGTTGAGCTACAAATGTACCGCTTATACATCTTTGAACAACCATACACATAACGGATACCTATGAAAATGAAAGTCATTTGATGACACTACGTACTGTGTGGTTTTTATTTTTTGTTTAATTTAAATTAATAATTTAAATAAGTTTTAATTTAGCTGTCAGACAAACATCTCCGTGACGTTTCACTCTACTTCCAGTAAACAATCGCGGACTCGATATAGAACATTCTTATCACACACTTTCATAGTTTTTATAATTATATTAATCAAACGAGATAAAAAGAAACAAAAAATGTCTTTAAAAAAGACAATTTTGCCCTAAATATAATACAAAAGGACCAAGCTGTGACTTCACGGACCCCATATTTTTCGTTCCCTACTAAGGAGGCTTCTCGCACCCCAGATATTTCGGTCCCTACTAAGGAGACTTCTCGGACTCTAGATTTTTCGGACGCTATAAGAAAACGTATCGCCCCCAAAATTAATTGAGATAAACTCAATAATTATTAATATATGTACCGTGAATAAACCGATCACATACCGCCCCATGTTTTCACCAGTGATACATGAATAAGCTGTATAATAGTAATTAACGTAAACATAATTGATACATGCATTTGTCAGGCAAATTTAACAAATTAACATTGTCAGAAAATAATAGCGGGAATGAATGTGCAGTAAGTTTATGATTTTCCCATTTATTGCAATTCTCGGGTTTACAATTTTCCAGACCCTAATTGATTCGTGTGTATTAACACAGCTTTACCAAGCGCAATTTTTAGAATTATTCTCCTGCTGGAGTTGTACTCGCTAGAATTAATTCACGGGGACGACAGTCGGTTACAGCGTACAATAATACTTTTACACAATGATAAAATAATAAGAAATATAAGCTCAATCAAATTTGCTAATATTTGTTCTGCTTATTCATCAGAAAAATACCAGAAATTTACCACTTTATATTTCGTGCTTGCGAGCTCAACAGGCAACACATTGTACGTTGTGACCGACTGTCGTCCCCGTGAATTGTAGCATTGTAATTGCTATTTATAGAGCGCTCAGATTATGTATGCTAAACAATATAGTTATTTCATTTAGTCAATGAATATAACATTCTGATCATGACTTACAATGAGTACAATTGTTCATAAGTATGTTCATTTCTAGAGTGTATGTCGAAGATATGTTTATAACTTTAATTTAACCGCTTATCTGAACAATTATGTAAATTTTTAATCCCCAAAAGTATGCAACAGTTATTCGTATACGTTAAACCATTGTTTGAAGTTTGCATTCCCTAAAATTAGAAAATTTGCCCAATTCTATTATCATTCAATTTCCCCCCTGCATAATTATCGCAAGAAGTATAGGTCAAACGTGATCATAGACAGCTACGCCGAAAAAAATACGTGAAATAAATATAGTTATATTTATTCTTTATTATCTGGATTTCTTCGCCTGTGCATTCTATAACCAAATACGTTTAGATTTTAATTATGTAGGCGGGTGTATTTTGCTCGTTCTGCTCTATTCGTGTGTAAGCCTCACGCTTATACATAAACTTAAGCAGTGTTGAACGTTTATT
>JAPFQT010000082.1:17500-27500 GCA_027627225.1 Congeria kusceri
AAAAATCAATAGTTTAAACATTCAAAATAGTTCGTTCAATATTGAGAACATCACATCGCAATAATTTTTACACACAGTTTTTTTTTACTGCAAACGTAATAAATCGTTGAATGATTTGCAATAAATTGTACAATATTGTGATTCTTACCGTCTCTGGAAATTTAGGATTTTATCGATATTTAGATGAAAAACTAGCATGTTGTTTGTATCAATTGTAAAGTAAACATACTGGACTACCTTTTAGTTATATAAACTGCCCATACAAAAGCCGTGTGTTTTGTAAAATCTTGTTTTAATTTAACTTCTACCTAGATGTACACTCAATGGTAGCTGATTTTCCGACTATCTCGGTTGTACACTTCATATTGATTTGAAAAAAAGTTATGGAAAATGTCACAAAATGTATTTAGATATAACTTACATTAAGTGTACGATTCTTCATTTGATGTATATCCTAAAACTATAGATGACATTTATGGACGTCGGATTTGTGAGGACATGTTTATCACTACAATCGTAATCACAGCAGCCGGTAGTACGTTCAGTTGGTTTATACACTGCGTACTCTGTAATTACTGTATTTTACAGTTTCGGAACAACTGTTTAGAGTTGTTGATTGGTAATTTAACAACGGCGCGCGGGTCATATTAGAATGAACACTATACATTTTTTATAATAGTATTGATTCTATATAACTATTTCTAAAAGTAATCTTCCGTCGAGGAAAAAAAAAACTGTTAGCACATTTTTGCATACACGTCTAGTTATTATATTAAAGCGTGATCTTTGTTTGATTTGACATTTTCAAATTTCAGATGTTTCTGCCGTGAAAATAGAGGGTCCGTTTGAGATCGTCGATGGAAGTAACATTACTCTTACATGCATTGCCAATGAAAGTTTGCGATTCTCGTTAACAAATTTTAAGAATGTTCAGACCCATAATTGGTGAATGTTCAGCATTCAACGACTGCTATTTGTACAATGCGGCACTCGTAGGCCAATATAAAATATCCTTAACGATTGGAGGCGCAGCACTTACAATTTTAAATATTGATACTGATAGATTTGGCAATTATACATGCTCTGCATCGTTTAATGCCTCTCGTTTTAGCAGCGTAATAGTTTCGCCACAAAAGTCAAAGTCAATGCAGTTTAGTAATAATGGTACAAATGGCCGCGAATGGCTTCCTCTGATGTTACTGCTCATTGGGTTGTATTTTACGAGATGATCATGAATTATTAATCATTCCATCAAATTGAATACTGACACGTAGTAGATTCCAACTCACGTCTACACAATTGCGCACATATATATTAACTATGCCACATTTTGTTTTTGTCGCGCCTACAATAAATCAAATACAGTTCATTAATATCGATTTCACTTTTACTTATTTTCCCGCTACCGCGAAAGTGTCATCGATGACCACTCTTAAAATGTTAGTTTAATATAAAAAATCATATTGAACAATGCTTCCATTTCAAAATTCTGTACATGAATACGGTTTCGTAAATGTTATTACCGACCACCGTGTATACGTCCTTTCAATAAACAGATGAATTAGTAAATTAAAGTGTTAACAAGTTGTTTAATTGAGGTTCATGCACAAATGGTTAACGGTGTTTCGCAGAAAACTGTGTATACATATTTAGAAAAGCGCTCTTCCAGCATATAACACAAATATTGTGTTTCAATATTTTACTACAATGTTTTGATGCAGGATATTTTTCAGTAATTTAAATTTACACATGTTCATTGAATGTTTGCTTTTTATCGATCAAAACACATGTTACCAAATCCACTGGTACATGCATGGACATATTTGATAATCTCTGTTTAGAATCTGATTTCCGTTATATATTTGTTTATTCTCTTTGACTAAAAACATGCCGATGTTATTTAAAATGAAGTGACTCAGGAGTAATCCATAAACGTTATGAAATTGTTCAGTCATAGATTGTATCTGTTTAAACGTAGGCCTGTTTAGTATCTATTGATAATTGTACAATTAACTTAGTCTTGTGTATTCAAATGTGATGCTTATCAAATACGAAGTAACCTGATTATTAGTGTATTTACCAATGTATAGTAAATTTATAGTAAATTTCATTTGTATTATGTCACTTGTTGTAAGGTTGTACTTAATCTTATATCATTTTGAGTTATTATATTTTTCACAATGAGGATACTTCATGTATATTCAATAATCAGCACTTTTGACAAGCCTAAGCTGATAAGGAATGTAGGTAAATGAATGAAAATTCCTGCTATAATTTATAACAATTATCACCGTTGCTTAACTTGCTGATCATCAGGCGTCATAGTAATTATCTATAACAATATTAATGATGTAGGCTAATATGCCATGAAATTCTGTAGTGAACGCTCAACTGGCAGTTATTGACCATTGTTTTTAAGTGTTGTACATTTGGACAAGTAGAGATTGAAGTGTTGTTATGGATATTGCTGTTATTATGAGTTTGATGTTAAATCATATTGTTGATTGTAACCAATCAGACTTTTTTAAAGTAAATATCATTAGTTCTGACCGATCATAGTGTTTGTGAAAAGACTTTTCTTGGAGAAAAATACTCTCGCTAAATAGGCTTTAACCTGAAATTTTACAGTTATTGATGCTTTCTTAAAATGAGTAAATTATTCTCAGTTACATTTATTCAGCATCAAGACATTTAGATCTTTAACTTTTCTAAATTCTACTCATTACATAGTAAGTTAATTCAGTGACATGTTTACTTATTATTTTGATCAATATTTAATTGTATATGTTCTTACACTTTATTACCCCACTCTCCATAAGTTTGTTCATTACATTGATTGTGATTTTCTTTTGAAATGTACATATGTTCTGTGTCTAGTTGTATGTAGATTAAATGTTGTCCTGTCCTAAAACTTGACATTTGTTTTGACCTGTATCCCCTCTTATACTAGTTTCCTTTTTTAAGTTTCCGAGATTTATTATGTAAATACACACTATGCTCCACAACACGTATGACTGACTCCAGATTTTCCGAAATGTAAGTTATCTGGCTTCGTATCGTATCAACTGTTACATTATTTGCAAACGTTTATCTGAAATAATTGCTTTAAAACCCTTTGAGTATTTACACAATGCAAGTTGTTTGTTTTAAGCTAATAAGCCTTACATTAATGCAATTACTTAATACATATTTTGCTATATTGTGCAAACACTTGTTTTAAAAATGTTCAGACGTATTATACTATAAGTGCATTATATTATATAAAACACTTTGCACGGTGTGGAGTGAGGTGTCCTCAACCCCCACAGACGAGGACAATAAATAGATATTGAGCGGTAAAAAAAGCCTTGTAAGGCATTTACAATTGGTTCATATACACATGAAGCATTTTTACAAACAGAATACTTACACACTGCGATAACACATTTTCAATTAAAGTTTTTTTCTTTATGTCATTTTTTTTACAGATTTGAAGATGATAAGACGGGAGTGTGATCACAAGCACAGTATAATTATCAGTGTTTGTTGTATTATCGAACGGTCAATCAGGTATCCGTCGCCTTAGTTCTAACTTCTAACAATATCGTCCTTATAATTATTATATGAGCGCTGCTGGCGATAAAACGACACGAATGTCTCTGATTATTTTCCGACACATTAGTGTCAGATTCAGAATCAGGTTTAGGTGAGAAACACATTTAGACCGCCGAGATTTTAGATCAGCTCTTTGTACAGGTATTTCCAAAGCATTGAGATTTGCGAATCTTAAATGCGGATCGTGTGCTTTTATTATAGAACCAACTAGTTGATTCTAAGGACACAATACATTGACCAGTAGATACATGTCAATCAAGGATTGAGTTGACCAATGATGGGTTTATATTTCCGTGGTAACTATTTTTATATCGTAATTTCGCGAAACAAAGTTGGTAGAATATCATATTTGCATTTAGATTATTTCATATTTATGCATTTATGGCTTGAATAATATGTTTCCAAACAGGGTAACAAAACTTTATATTATTTTGACTTAATATAACATACCAATGTTTATCTGACAATAATTTGTCCCATTTATTTTTTCGTCTGGTGAGAAAAAGCCAACTTTGCCGGAGATTTATTATGCCACTAGTGCACAATTACGGTGAAGATGATGACCCAATATTTTAGAGTTATTATACCACAGACCGATAACACAAATTAACCTCGCCTACTTTCTGTAATATCATGTCCCTGACTGATAACACATAATAGCTCCGCCCACATTAAAGAAGAGCACGCCACTTTGTCACGTGCGAGGATCGTTTAGTCCCGCCCACTTATCGGAACTACTTTTTGTAGGCGTGGAATGTCGCTTGCATCGTTAAAATGTAAACAATATTGATTGCATTTTTATTCAAACAATATAATTAAACGAAATATTTACTTCAACAAAACCCTTTGCACTATGAAACAATTGACAAGGATTGAGTAATTATGAAAAATAAGCATTAATCAGAAAACCATTACAACAAAACATTAACAATACAAAATTGGGCCGCTACCATCATTTGATGCAGACGAGCACATCGAGGACTGAAACTGGATAAACGAAAGAAAAATAATATATCTAAATAATCATTTAATCAACTAAAAAACATTAGAGATGTAAATAAACACTAAGTAAACTAACACGAATAAACATTAATTAATCTAACAAGATTGTCAGACTTTCCAAATATTGTATCATAAGATTGGGAATGGCACTGCAAATCTGAAAGTACTGGTAAGCCTCAACAAGTACTTGTGAATGAAGTAGAACCAAATGTATTGGCAGAATTTGATACTGACCCTTCTTTTTTTGATGATGACATGGATATGCCAGCCACTACTGGGGCCAGTGAAAAAGAACAAACATCAACACAGATGAAAGGGTTTTTGCCAATTAGCCTAACAGACATTGACAAATACAATGGATTATGCACATAAAAAAAAAATACTGTCAGAAAACATGGTTCAAATCTCAGAAAGCTGAACACATTCTTAAAACAGCAAAATTTACCATCACAAACATTGAGATGAAAGAATTGGATGGCATCTTGTGCATGTTTATTTTGTCGATAAGAAAATAAAGTGGTGAAGAACATGAAACCACTTCACTCAGATCTTTTGTATCATCAATTGAAAAGGAACTGCAAATGAATCATTTTCCATAAACCGTTGCAAAGGGCGAACGCCAAGGATTCCCACCGTTCAGAGAAACAATTGCTGTAAGCCCATGGACGAAATCCAAATTATAAGCTTTGATACTAAATTTAAAATGTGTATTCCATTTAATGGAATGTTATAAGAAAACATAAATTAATAATTTATTTTCTTTTAATGGATCTAGAACATAGTGTTTTAAAGATTAGCTTTGTATTAAATTAAATCAAATAAATAGCCATTGTGATTTAATGCACCACTGAAATTTTCAGTTACAAATGAAAGTAAACAGTTTTAGAAATAATGAACTATTAAATAGAAATTAACTACAACTTTTGATAAGAAAATAAACAATCGGTATAAATGAGGCCAAAAAAAATGTTTGTTTCGGGAAACGGTCTCAAAAGAATTGGATTGGGCCGGGATTGAGTTTATAAATATATTTTTTTATTTTTTTGAAAGATACATTTTGGTCAGAAAAATTTAATATCATCTAAAATTGACGAATATTATCTAAAGTTGACGGAAAACAATTGTCGCCAAAAAATTTTCGGTTGGGGATTTTTGCTAGGTAAGGTCGGCTTGCCCGAAGCACAGAATGTTTTTTGGCCTGAGTTTTAGACAAATGAAGTACAAAGTCATTGTTTTTTTAAACGTATTTCAGTCCAAAATGAAAAAAAAGTCAAAAAGGAGGGTAAAGGAAACAAGTGTAATGCAGCCCAACCAATAGAAGAGCACGAAATTGAAAAGCTATATAATGAAGGGCAACTAGGAAATGGCAGTCCACAGGCCATCATAAACACATTATGGTTCCGATTCACCACCAATTTTGTGATGAGAAGTGTTGAAGAACACTACAATTTACGGTACACATTCGGAACTCGTACTCATTTTTAAGTATTGATGGAAAATGTCAAAATATTCTCAAAGCATCTTAAGTTAGATTTTATCCTTATTCATAATCGCGAAATTTTCTTATTTGTATCAGTTCTTACATATACAGTTAGGCATTAAGTTTAGATACATTTAAAATTGCATCTGTACAACATTGTCATTTTAGGAATACAAACAATATATGCATACATTTATTTAGTAAAGATATAAAATGCATATCAATTTTGTACTAAACTAAAAGATGAAATATTTAACAAATTACTAAGATGCTTTGTGAATAACACCCTGCCTATTACTATTAGTATTAATACAGTAACACATTTCAACTCTTAAGTTAAATGTCAAGTTCATATCAAAATTTGAACTGTTGCGACAACTTTTCACTAATAAACTCTTGTTTTAACTGGCAGTCAACCTGAAAATAAAAGAAATTCAGTAACCTTTAAAAAAAAATATCAAAACCATTAACAAAACAGCATTTGTGTCCCTGTGTTAGCAATTTTATAAATTCTATAAATATTAAATGGTTGACTCAAAAAGTAAATGTTATGCCAATGAAACAAAAAAAGTAAATCAACCAAAATAGTAACAAATCACAATTTATTTTACCTTTCCCACACATTCAAGATGGGATGATGTCAAGTTGTGCTGGGACGCTGAGGGAGACGAGTACCTGGAACAGGTGGAGAGGCAAACGAAAACGCGAACCGGTGCAACAGACGTGGCCAGAACTGTGCCGCCCAGAATTTGGGCAAATGATGACCCATCGTAATGTGTTGTCGCAACATTCAGGTTCGTAGTCACTGTCATTTAAAAACAAAATTGTTTATTAGTACTGCATTAATGTTAATAAGGTATACTATATTTATATATGATATGAAATTATTGACACGTCTTAATAACCAAAAAACAGACTTATGTGACTTCAGAGAAAAAAGCTTTTAACAGTAAACTATTCAATATAATGAATAAATAAATAAAACTTCAGCAGTTCTACATTTATTTATTTATTATAGATCATATGCGTCAAAACACCCTCAAGGGTTTTCAGATGGAAACGACCCATTCTATCTATCAACATGCACCCAGACCAACGGTAGTAGGCCTACTGAACGTTGGTTAATCAGTATGAGAATGGGTTCGACAAAAAAGCCCAAATTATGAAAAACATGTTCTCAAAAGGTGACATCACAGCAGGGGTCTCGATCTCGGTATTTTGAAGCCGGCATCATTCCCCCAACGAAAAAGTATATATTCTTCCCCCATTTCAGACCAAAATTCCCCCTAAATGAACTGCCATCGAATTTGTTTTCGTTTTGTTTATGGGAGTAATTTTCGGGGGATAAAATTTACTTAAACACCATTACAAATGGTTAACGATAAAATCCGAAGAACATCACAAGGTCATTTTAAATGACCATTTTGACTTGTCTGGTTCCCGATTATTTGTGCTTTCATAATAAAACTTCATTTATATACAGTTAACTGGTAGCTTATTTGCCGGGAACAGTAATTTCTTTTTTTTTTAAATCGCTTCTGCTTAGAAGTTATCAAAACAGGTGAAGCAAAAGAGCACAAATACCGTGTCTTACAGTCGAAAACAGTTTATTACTGTATTAGAATTAGTATAGGTAGTTTAACAAAATTAATTAAGGTTAAAAACTGGAAGTTGAAAAACTATTAAATAGCATGAACAATTATCTGTTGCACTGCTCTACCTTATAATGGTTAAGTGGTAGACCGAAGCTGGTTAAACTTTGACTAGTTAATATAATACTTTATTTATCGATAATTTTCATGAATAAAGTTGTCAGGGAAAGAGTTTGACTAAATAAAGTGATTTGAAAAATATATTTAATAGTTTTTATTTTTGACTCGTTTGCTAAGTCAAAATTTCCCCTTCTGTGTAAAACGACGCTAAAATTCCCCCACCTGAGGGTACAAGTACTCTTCCCCAAACCAGAGAAAGACTCTGTGACACAAGAAAACTTACCAACCACTCAGTCAGAAAGCACATGGTTCAGAAGCTGCGGGATTCTGGAGGCTGCCCAACTGATGTCATGCAGCTCAGTGGACACAAGAATGTCCAGAGCATCATTAACTGTAGCAACATTTCGCTTCAAACACAGAAAAAATGTTCGAGTATTTTAACTGGCAGTACAATTTCAAAATCAAGTAGCACAGAATCCGTCATTTCATCATCCCAGGCTCAAACCACTATCCCTGGCAAAAGCGAATTTCGCGTGTTTACGCCGCTTCCAACACCCAATACAGCATGTCAGTCCGCAACACAATCGCAGATAGCTGTGAATCCTATTAATCCTCTCAATCCAGCAATTGCGTTCCCCACCCACCTTGACATAACACGTGGGGGTTGTTTTTTGGAGCTGCAGTGAATATTTCCAGCTTAAACGTGTACTGCGGTGATGGAAATGTGGATAAATGACTCAGCTGTTATTAATCCAATATCTGTTTAACAGTTAGATCCTGTTTCGTTTAGTTATTTTGTTCCTTTGTTGAATTTTCACACAACACACGTCCACTTTGAGAAATAACAGTTTACGCTTTAAGTGCAATCATGTGTGCTAATAGCAAAACACTGTTGTAAATGTATTTCGGTTGTTAGTATTGTTAAGAAAGGCTACAATTTCTCGCTTCAATTTTTGTGTTGATTCATTAAATGAGTGTTAAAGTGTTATTGTTGTTGCTTTTATTGAGAACTATTTCGTACGCGTCAGTATGCATCGACGCTAGCGGATGCCATCAGGTCGTCTCATTTGCATACTTAGTTGTACTGTAAATTATTAAATATTTGCGGCTATCTGTTTTATTGTCGGTGTTTTTAATTGTGAAAACAATATTTGCGTTAAAAGTGGCATAATATTTATATATATTTATTTATTTAGCCTCGCCCTTTCCTACGCCATATCAGACTCGTCTGATATCACATGATATCAAAAGTCACCAACCATATATTCTCTATTTATTTAGTATAACTTGTTTATATTAAGCGCGCATACTGACCGTATTTACCATCTTACAAAACCATCCTATAATGTATGATTCATTATCAGATGAATTAAGTATCCAATAACATTACAAAAATAAAAGCGAATTCACCCTCTTGTAACTTAATATGATTAGCGCTGCAACAAATATCCAACCAAAAAAAGTCTTATTTTGTATACAATATTTGTCAATGTTTTTTTAATATAGGAAATCATAAAAAAGGAAACGTGTTATTAGTTTATTTCAGGTTCAAAGTAACGAATGAATATCGATAACTCTGTCTAGGCTTGCTTATCAAAAGTTGCGTCGATTAGTACGCGTAAGAATTGCGCACCATCGTTTAAAGCAGCGGCATGGCATTAATTCACGGTATCGATTAAAATTTTGTAATAAACGGTTAATACAAATGTAAGTTATTTGATCAAACCGATCCAGCACATGGTCGCCACGTACTTAAGCAGCGGCATTGTTCAAAGATGGTTGTTTCATTAATCTAAGTGGCAGACGATATTAGCGCACACAGTAACATTCCTGTTAACAATGCAAGCGGGTATACATTTGTCTAAACCTTTTTACACAATTTATTACAAAATCGTGTTAGCTTTAATCAGCACATAATTATGCACAGTATCGCGATAAAGTAGTATAACTTTTAAGGACAAATGGTAACTGTCTTCAATATGTTGTCACATAAGTCAGTTTTTATATGATAGGCAACCGAAACACTAATTTCTCTATTTACAAGAAAAATAAATACCGCATGTTTGACGACATGTCATTTTCTCAGTGTATGTTTAATTATTATAACCATTTTAAAAAAGATTTTATATTTCGATTTTTCGATTTTAAGGTGCATTTAAATATGTCTTCTTATTAAATTATTCCGCTACATAAAGATGTTTGTTTAAAAAAT